>QLIY01000265.1:0-14623 GCA_003260075.1 Phallusia mammillata | reverse complement strand
CCCGTAATGATAGAAACTATGTTTAAAGTCTTGTTGTTTTATCTTTGCAATTTATGGAAAAAAAACTTGTTTGGTCATTGTTACACAAACCTAATTCGTTCAGGAATGAACAATGGTGATTTCCAAATTATCAAAAATCTAACTTACAATGTCAACATTCACAGTGGCATGCATTCGGACGATACGCTGAATCAACCAGACGCACAAGGTCGAGTTCTTGTCAATGTCAACCGACCCAGTAACGAACCCGAAATTTTTCTGGCTCCTCAACTTTCCAAAGCAGTCCTTCCTCATCAGGTAAGCAAATGGCAATGATGCAGTTTAACCTCAAACTGATTTGTGTAGGAATTCTGTTTACATGAAGGTTGCGTTGCTTGAATTATGTTTCGAGATGGTTTGACACTAAGTGGATTGATCAAATTCTACTTGTCAATACAAAAAGTGAACGCCGCTGTTTGATAAGAGATTTTGCGTTGTGTAATCCATTTTTTAGACTCAATATGAGATCATCCAAAGGTAACATGGTTCGGTAACAGGATTCACGTTGTGTAATATTGTTAATCGTTTTTTTCCTAAAGGGGTGGCGTTGTATTTTTTTCCTGTCCCATAGGGTTCGATGCAGTTACAGCAAATTTGAATAGGACATAAAAAATACCGGGATTTATATGGTTATAATTAGGTTTTTCAGTTAAATTGGCAGATGTTTTCTTTTGTTGTTTTAAAAAAATGCTTACATAAGCAAATACGTTGTGACTGTTCAGAAACATAAAGGAGCTCAGTGGAATGTAGATAAATGATATAAACTTAAATGGCTTAAAAAAACGTTAGGTAATTTTAACATCTCACGATTAGGTTGAGTCACGTTCCGTGGTCTGCTTATGTCCGGCGTATAAAAAACTTTAGTCCGGTGGGTCAAAAAAGTTAAATTAAGTATAAGCAACTAACTGACAATTTGTTATGGCACTGTAAAAAAAATTCTTTGTTTATTTTCCCATCCACATACATTTTCGTTTATTTATTAGATTGGTGGAATTCGCTTCATGTTCGACAATTTAGTGGAGACTCTTTCGCACTATGAGACCAGCAGTGGCTTTGGCTGCATCTTGGCCCACGCCATGGGATTGGGGAAAACCCTTCAGGTGATCTCCTTCGTTGACGTATTTCTTCGATTCACAAAAGCAAGGACTGTCCTGTGCGTGGTTCCGGTAAGAATCGATGTTAATGTTGTTGCAGTGACGTAGTAGACATTTTGCGCAACTTCTTGTATAACCTTTATTTGTTTCGCTTTGGTTGTAAGATCGTATCGATTATGGTCTTGTCTTTTATTTCAGAAATGATGGGAATATTTTTGGTTTCCTAACCTCAAATATGTGTGTAGCCATTCGTCATTACATTTTTACATTTCCTCCCAAGGTAAATACTTTGATGAATTGGGTGGCGGAG
The DNA here is from genome assembly GCA_003260075.1 of Phallusia mammillata. NCBI lineage: Eukaryota > Metazoa > Chordata > Ascidiacea > Phlebobranchia > Ascidiidae > Phallusia > Phallusia mammillata. The sequence goes on along the minus strand of QLIY01000265.1, from coordinate 13,180 downwards.
TTTGACATGTGGCTTCCCCTTAAATCGAAATGCGTCAACGAGAATCCTGCCCTCGTGTGGCCAAGATCGTTTTCCGTTCACGTTCTTACCGAGTCCCACAAGACTGTCGAATCAAGGTATTGAGGTTTTCAGTTTTTTTGTGTTTCTACACTTTAATTCGGCTTGTTGTGTGGATAGGACTCCTTGCTGTATGTATTTTTTCGTATTGCAAAATTTAAGAGAAGTAAGTAACGGGAAATAATCGAAAACGGTGTATGTAAGAACATTATACAAGGACCTGCTCATAAGTTTAATGATAAACATAAGGGTCCAAATAAACGCAAAAAGCGATATGCTTTATTGTTCAAATTTTTCGGCTTATACTAATGTCATCATCAGTGATACGAAGGGTCACATCAGTTAGACCTGTTTATGTCCACTTTGAGTCTCTCAAAAGATTGGTAAAACAGGTGCGAAACAATCTTCGTGTAAAAACGATAGATAAAAAAGGTGTATGTTAAAAGTAGCAATAAATGCGTCATGAAGTAAAAGGTAATGTTAATACCCTCCCTATTATCCCCTTCAGTTTGTGTATATTTGCTATAATATGAAAATCTGCTCAGGTCGAAGGTAGTAACACAGTGGTACGAGGAAGGAGGCATGTTGCTTGTCGGATATGAGATGTACAGACTACTGGCGAGCCGAAAATCACGCAAGCGTCGAAGTAAAAAGACGAAGACCGAATTACCTTCTGTCGTGGACCTTGACGAGCAAGGCCGAATTTCGAGTTTACAATCGGGTAAATATACGTCCTTGTACTGTCGCGTGGTGAAAATAAACCAATTTTTCTCTCTTAAGTGATTGGTACGACTTGGGTTGGCCCTCGAAATTACCCCCAACAAACACCCTACAATAGGTGAAATATTTTAAACAGCGTTCAAATTTAGCCAATTTTGTAGAACATTATTTTGTGGGCTGTCGGTTTCTGCATTTGACCCATTCTACCCACTGGTTCCGCCAACAGCTTCCTATTTGATTTAAACTTTAACCATTGCTTTAAACCTGTTTAAACACGGTAAATGCCAAAAATCGATCACTTTGCAATCGTACAATAAACTAAAACGAGTTTTTTCCCAGGAATGCAAGATAGTTTGCTGAAGCCTGGACCGGATCTGATCATTTGTGACGAAGGTCATCGAATCAAGAACAGCCATGCTAATATTTCCAAAGTACTTAAAGATGTCCGTACAAAACGAAGACTTGTTCTCACTGGCTATCCTCTGCAGGTGAAAATGGTTCTTTAATCTTTACCAATTTTTCGAAGCTGTCCATAATATGCATGAGTAGGCTAATACCGACGAAATATGTTAAAATCTCCCCAACGCACTTTCTTTAATTTAATTTTTTAACTAATCTGTAACAAACAGTTGGTGTTGCCTGCTTTTATGCGTGTATTATCTGACCATACACCTATTGGTGGTAAAAAATGCAGTTTTTACAATCAGAATTTTTTGTTGTAGATTATAATTTAGCTAACTTCGATTATGTCTTTTCCAATTTCCTATTTAAAACCAAAATATAATTTTGTTGATGATATTTGCCTGTAGAATAACCTGATGGAATACTGGTGTATGGTGGACTTCGTTCGTCCCAGCTTTCTTGGTACAAAACAGGAATTCTCCAACATGTTTGAAAGACCGATATTGAATGGCCAGTGTGCAGACAGCACAAAGGATGATATCCGTCTTATGAGATTCAGGTCGCATGTCCTTCACAGCTTGCTGAAAGGATTTGTGCAGCGAAGGTGAGAAATATCAGTAGGTTGTTGTATTTGTTGAGAAGCCGATGTTTTTCACAGGTGTTTTGGGGGTCCCGGCTTTTTGTTGAAATACATTGTAAACGTGTACAAATTACAATTTTCGGTCCTAATTAAACTACCGGTTACCCCATTCTATGTGCGGTCACGTCAAAAAGCAAAGTTGTAGGTTTTGTTGCGATCAATTCTTTTTTGTAGGTTCAAGATGTTTTGTTTGTTCCACGACTAATCTGTTTATTACGCCATAAATGTATTAAGTTACAATATTCCGAGCACCAAGTCCTTTTTCTAAGTTGTTTATTTCGGTTCCTCCCTTATTAAAACGTTTTTGTACTACTACCAGCTACTGCATGTAGAATAGCTGTAGTTAAATACATTATATTTTTGCCTGTTGTACAGATCACACAGTGTTTTACGGAATAACCTTCCCTTGAAAGAAGAGCACGTACTCATGATTCGTATGTCGGCGTGGCAGAAGAAACTTTACAATACTTTTATATCTCGCAACATGGAAGGGGCTTCTGGCAGCTGGGGAAGCACGGTGAACCCCATCCGGGCGTTTTCTATATGCTGCAAGGTGAGTGGATGGTGTTTTTTTTTACTCCAGCACCCTATATACATTTCAACTGAGGGTTGGCTGCACCATTTGTTTTTGGTGCTTTGTACTCGACCAAAGTCCAATGCTTTCTTCCTATTGTTGCCGACTTTCATTGCACAATTGCCGGAAGGTTAAAAGTATAATTGTTTGGAAGCGAACTATTTATAAGTAGTCAAATATGATAGGTCAAAAAAACAATACAACAATTATTACTATCATTTTACCTCACCCTGTCCCTGTCAATTATTTCATTCTTAATAATAATTATATGGTCAATTATGATAGCTCAAAAAGTGTAACAATTAGTTTGTCATTTTACTTCATGGGCCCTGTAAATTCGTTCATTCTTAAAGAGGATTAGATTTAATCGCTGTTACAAATCCCTGAGCGGCAGTTCAAATACTTTGATACTTTGGTTGTGCCGCGTAAGCGCTTATTGCGCCACCCACATACAACTGTGTGGTTTCCCCTGTATAACGAGTAGGCGTAACCAAACACGTGATGTTTTCGTCAGATATGGAACCACCCGGATGTATTGTACCGCACGGTGCAAGAGAAAACAGACAAACAGGACGACCTTGACTTTGACCTTTCTGATCCTTTGCCCAACACCAACACAAACGGGAGCCAAGCGTCCAATAAATCTCCTTCTAACAGGTTGGTAACTGTTTATGATTGCTGGTATGGTATTTTACGTCATGGTATATACTTCTTTGGTTGGAACTTTTGGGCCTACGTGCATGTATGTAAGTTTGTATAGATAGATGAGTCGAATCAGAGTTCGAGTAGTTGGTACTGAGCATAGTTATGATTCTTTTAAATCCGTTGCATAAATCACGATTACAAGCAAAGTTTCGGACACTAGTTTACTCATTAAGTGAGTGTTATTAAACGTATTCGACTTATGATATATATGTGACGCTGTATTTTCTTCCACACTATCTTAAGGTGTAGGCTACCCAGCCAAACCGAACCCCTTACTACTTGCGCATGTGTAACTTAACTTTCTCTACATTCGCAGCCAGGAAAGTGTCACTGGTGCGAGCGCAGCATCCTCACCTGCCCCAAGCTCGTTTTCCGAAGACAAGGAAAAGGGATTCAACTACGATTGGGTAAATGAGCCTCAACGCAGTTAAATTAACTTTATCTCTACATTTCTTTGAAAAGTTCTGTTATTTTACAACATTGTTTATTAAGGCGAAATGAAATAAAATTAGATTTTATATACAGTACAGCGTTTAACACAGGAATCACTTTCAAATTGGACAAATAACTTGGTCGTTCAAAGATTTTTAATGTTTTGCATATAGGCCAAAGATCTTCTGACCAATTACCAAGCTGGTTTTGTTGAGCTTTCGGGAAAGATGGTCATCCTGATGCAAATGATCCGAGCCTCTGTTGCCTCTGGCGACCGTCTTCTCGTATTCAGCCAATCACTGAACACTCTCACACTGATTGAAGAGTTTCTCAGCAAGTTTCAAGTGCCGAGACCGGACCAAGAACCAAGGCATGTTAATCACGATTTCTTGACGAATATTTTGTTTGTGCAAAAGAGTGTGGTAATTTAATGGACTGCTGTTATTGTTTGTATAGGCCTTGGTGCAAAAACCGTTCTTACTTTCGTTTGGACGGTAACACTCATTCTGCTGACCGCGAACGTATGATTAATCAGTTCAATTCACCCGACAACAAAGATGTGTGGCTCTTCTTGTTGTCAACCAGGTATGAATACATATTTGTCTAACACGTTAAAACAGAGCTAATCTACACTAGTACCGAAGAGCACTAAACACTGACGTAAAAGTAGGTTAAGAATACGTAAAATATGTGAAACGTCTACATTACCATGCATTTGCTATATTCAGTAAGCCTTTAAGACCCGTTTGGGCCAAAAAATTTGATCAGGTAAAGATCTGGATTAACCGATGTCGATTAGTTAAAGCCTTACCACATTACAAATCTTTTCGTGCCTCAAGTTTTGTCCGCATTGGGCGAAGATCCGGATTAACCGAATCCAGTTTACCCGAGGTTTACTGTACAAGCTATTTGACATTTGATTGTAATCACTAAATGTATTGTAAGTAGTTTAGGTCGAAATGGTCAGTTTATATTGGTGAACTATTCTAACATCGAATTGTTTAGGGCTGGTTGTCTCGGAATCAACTTGATCGGAGCAAACCGTGTAATCGTGTTCGACGCTTCCTGGAATCCATGCCACGACGCCCAGGCTGTGTGCAGGGTATATAGATACGGACAGCAGAAGGATTGTCACATCTACAGGTGTGTTGATGTGATATTTTGGTTACGTCTCTAAATATGTCACACGGTAACATAACCATTTTCTTAACCACATCATATTTTTGGATGCAGACTGGTTTGCGATCAATCGATGGAGAAAAAGATTTACGAGCGACAAGTTTCAAAACAGGGGATGTCAGGTACAATTAAAACCAGATCTAGAACTTTCTTGGTTATTTGGATAAGCGTAATGAGTGACTTTCTGTAGATTTTACATGAGTGAAATGATTCCTGTGCCTGTACCATGGCACACGGACCGGTACCTTTTATGTAGCTTTAAGTAAAAACGAAACTGCTCTATAAGTCTCATCTTGTGACTTTTTCACAAATCTACTGTCAATGTCAAAATTGTCATACTGATGATGACTCTGGTTTTGTCGGAACATTTAATTAAATAAATGGCTTGTTCTTAGTTACATGACGGTTCCTGTTTTCTACTACGACCAGGCGCCACTTCGCACCAACTGAATTGTGCTCGTTAAAGTGGAAAAATATTTTTGTTCCAGATCGTGTTGTTGACAAACTGAACCCGACCTCAGTTTTCACCAAACAAGAAGTTCTCAAACTGTTGGAATACAGCAACGATGAACTGGCCAGGGTTGATTTCAACGATGTCGAAGAATACATCGATCCAGTGTTGCGTGAGACATGCACGGTAAGTGTCTTTGTTGGATGGAGAGGCTGTAACTTATTTGGGTGACCAGGTGCCACGAGCAGGCAACAATGGTTTAGTGGTGCTACACAGATCAGAAATCTCGTTTGGTCACAAGACCAAGACGCAAGTACTCGTTACAATAGTGGTATGCGTTTGTAACGTCAAATGCGATTCATCAATATACCGCAAGCATATTTCGGATTTCAGCTAGTTATGGTGCTCGGTACTAGAACAAACGAAATACATGCAGTTTGGCCTATATCAGTATGTACAGAATGTAACATAAAAATAGGGAATTATGATTTCTTGCTTTGGGTATTGAAATCGATTGTCTTACTGACATGTGTGTTTTTGTTACGTGATAATACAGATGAGCGGTCATTGGCTGACGCGCAGACCCTTCCAACACGAATCTTTATTGCTGGATTGCAAAGATCAGCGGCTGACGAAAGCTGAAAAGCGGATGGCACACAAAGGTTACCAGCGAGACAAGATGGCTTCATCAACATACAACTACAGGTAACTATCGACAACTATTCTTGAGCGCCGCACAATTTGAAGTTTTGAACAACATAGGCTTGTTGTTGGACTTGATTTGTTGCTCTTAAAGAATAAAGTGATAAAGAATAAAAAGTGAACAAAGCATGTTACACTAACGTTTGGTGTATAAACAGACGTTATTTAACACTTAACATAAATTTGTACGTTTTTTTATAGCCGACCATCATATGCTGGATTTTACAACGGAGCTACAGGCGCTGGAGCTTTGCCGAAATCTGCCTCAACCAATACTATGCTGTCCAGGTAATTGTAACCTGTTGTAACTATTTTACATCCATCATGGCTTGTTCTGTGTACTAACTATCAGTATTGCTTTCAGGCCCATATTTCCATCAAATCTACCGCACGATGGCGCTCGTCCGATTGCGAATGTCCGCCCGATGCAATCCACCCCTCTTCCCATGCAGCTTAAATCCGTAAGTTTTTTTTTGCACGTCTACAAATTCACATCTGTGTACGAGCACTTCGAAGCAGCTCCCAGTATTGAAATAATATTTACTGAATATGGCAAAGTCGACGGTCACCTGAGATAACAAGAACGTAACTTGTGGTGGTGTAATGTTGGTTGCGGGCGAGTTGATAATGCTTTAGCCCTTTGTTACTGTCGTGAAGTTTAATTCTAATGCAACGCCCTCTTTTGGGGCCTGGTTTGCTTATATTTGTCATTCTAAAGTATAGAGTTTTCAGAATCTTCGATGGTTTATGTCCTGTAAATCTTAATACTGTCCTAATTTCCAACTTCCACAGGGTGCAATGTCAAGGCAAACTGGTTCTCCATACTACCACCGGGCTGGAGTTTCCGTCCAAAAGATCGTCGCTACCCAGGAAATCCCGTTGCCTCCTATCCAGTCGTCCAGTGTCAACTCAGTGAGTGGGTCTAACGCACCGGGAAGCATTAAAGTCGGCGAGACCTATTGCGTGATCCGGGGCAGAAAGGGCACTTATATTCGGACCCTCACCGGACGAGTCTTTGCCGTGAGGTCAAACGAAACGGCACGACTGGACACACAATCTGTGACGTCACAAAGCACGGCCTCTAATGGGGTAAGATTAGGATGCATTTAATTTTTTTGAGTAATTTACAAAGGAAAAAAAGAACCGGCATTTTAGACTCAAATCTGGATACTATGCTGCTTATAAAAAACATGGACTATAATGCCTTGAATTTAGAAAATTGCGGTTCATATACTGACTTATACCATAAACTGTCAGCGTTCTTTATTTATTTTAGTTTTAATTGCATTGAATTTGACCTATATTTTAAAAACAGTTTCATCATGTTTTTAGATAGTGCGGAAGACAATATCCATAGTTACAGTTGTTTGTGGCAAACGTCGCAGCAAAGACAATGAAGATTAATGTACAAGTCAAACAGGTTTAGCAAAGGAGAAACTGGAAAGAAATAGCGAACTCATAGAGAAAAATACTTAAAAGTGATCAGTACAGCTGACTTAAGGTACAACCGTAAAAGATTTTGAGTTTGATTTCACAAAAGAATGAGCCGTTTTTTCTGACAGCAGAAAAAACGAGTCATGTTAGAAGTTGGATTATAAACAGTTCAGGAATGGTCCTTACGTCTTGTTTTTTTGAACAGAAATATGTAGACAGTAGTTGACCAACAGATGGAATACAAGAAAAGAAACAAAGTTATGGAGGTGAAAGGTTTGGTTGGAGGAAATGTAAATGTTATAGCCATGTTTTGTGTTCTAATATTGTTGAACTACAATATAGGTTCGCGTTTTTGCTTTTAACACACTTATTCACTTATAATCTGTGCCCATTTTGACCATCCCCCCCCCCAATATTGTTGAACTACAATATAGGTTCGCGTTTTTGCTTTTAACACACACATTCACTTACAATCTGTGCCCATTTTGACCACTCTATATTTTTCACAGCCGACTCCATCGCCTAACGAAGTGAACTTTAGAAGAAACAGAAGCGAACCTGTTCTCAGGTATGTGTAAAAATCCTATTTTCTATGCCTTAATAAAACTAAGTACTGTGCCAGAAATATGACTAGATTAGTAAAGAAAGACGTGTTTTATCAAAACCTTACACAAGACTCAATTTTGGTCTCTCATGTAAACCTTGGCAACACAATGTCATTATGTGTGTAGGCGAACAGCTCCAGCTACTGTTTCCCATTCGTCATCAACACAAGGGGCATTTCCTTCGAGTATGAGTGCCAGCCCGTATATGTTCCAATCAGTTCCACCCATGCATCACACTGGCGGCTCCGCGCCTCTGCTGACAACCAAATCATCTGCTCCAGTTAGTTCACAGTCGTCCAATCCGATCGCTCTAACGACTCACGTGACCAACAGCAGTGGCTTACTTATGTCATCGGGCGAAAGCTTCGGGTCAGCGAGTAGTTTCAATAACTTTCGTAATCGAATGACAGCGCATGCCCCCCCCCCACAGCAGTGGCTTACTTATGTCATCGGGCGAAAGCTTCGGGTCAGCGAATAGTTTCAATAACTTTCGTAACCGAATGACTGCGCAAATGCCCAATTTTGCGGCGGAACGAAACGGCAGCGAATCGCCGCAGAGTTTTATTGACCAGCTGTTAAACCCGGTAGTTTCACGTGATGCTTCGCCAGCCAATCACAGCGCAAGTTTACCAGCAAATCTGATGGACTATAACAAAGAGGTTTCCAGCAATCATGAATTTCCGTTTACTCAACCTAGCGCTGCTGTACCTCCAACCAACCAAATGCCCTTTTCCAACTTCCAGACTGACTTTGATAACTTTTCCAACTTTACTCCCAGCACATTTGGCTTGCCTCTTACTTCTACTTACCCTACTGTTGACGATATCAGTACCACAATGCGTAATGAACCCAACCCTCTTGGGCAGTCCTTGGAGGACAGTGGCCTTTTGGATTTGTCACAGAAGGCTGCAACTTTTCACTTGGGTTATTGAGGTTTGGAGACTGGCCGCCTGGAAATTGCTGCCATGCAGTTGTGTGTTTTGTCATATGTTTAGAGCTTGCACTTTAGTAGCTGTATTTTATCGTTTTGGTATCAGGACGAACTTTCAACATTCCCACGATAACCGAAAAAAATGTTTTATAATTTGGCGCATATTGCGTCCAGCGCTATTAGGCGATTTAAAGCCCGACTATTATGTTTATTATTGCGGTGGCGTAGTGCTGCCTTTAAACGCAAAGCTACTGTTTGTTTAGTTGAAATGCCATTTTTTTTGTTCTGTAACAAACGCGCAATGCCAAGCGCTTCTGAATTTTTGAACTGCAACCTATTTTGTGTTTTCCCTCATGCACGATATTTTTTACCATTTTATTTATTTCATCTATAAGTTCTCATTTTGGTTAAAGCGCCCATCTATGCTTTTAGCTTTCTCTTTTAGTTAACAGCCACCATTTTCCCATTACGTCGCCAATGGCGCACGAGTTTTTTGTTCTTTCTTCAACTTTGGCACTGCCCGACTGATGCCTACGAGTAATCAACTTAACGCGACGGATTCTATAGTTTTTGCTTTTTGTGCAATAATCTATATTTTTCTTCTACCCAATGCAGATTTTCCTTAGCGCTCGGCTCAATAGGCAGAAGTCTGCTTTTCGTTACGTCATAGTGCTGTATTGTTTTTGCGCTTCTATAAAAAAGCTTTAGCCGTCTATCGAGTCGCAAGCAAACACTGCAAATAAATTTCCTATTATCATGTATTAAATGTGGGTTTTATTTAGTAAAATCGAGAAGGAATGCCGCGAACAGTGATTAGTGGCGAAACGCCGATTCTAACACAAGTATTAAGCTTAGTACGAAAATATAATGTTTACGGCCAAACTGTGCGTCATTACTTTAAACTGGCCTCCTGGTTTTGCAATGCAGTGACGTTCAACATTTATCACTGATATACCGTTAACATGTACGTCGTCTTTTCCTAGCTGCGTTAACATGCTGTTTTTAGATACCGGCTACCAGCAAAATTGCCTGGTGATTCTATACCCCCAGTTTAAATGATAGAAAAGTACCGCAGGTTACACATGCTTTGTAGAGGCTGAACCTAAATTTCCACAAGTCGGTGTTGAAAAAAATCATAAACCTCTTTTATTCGACATTCTCAAAACTGCCCGAAACGGAGAAACACTTTCTTCCGCCCTATCACGGGTTGGACGCGAAACAAACGTTGCATGTGTGTCGTTTAACACGTTTCTCGTCTCTTGTGACCTCCTGTACAGCAGCTTTCGTTTTTGCGGTGTCACTTGACTTGAGGTTCGAAAGGCCGCCTGACATCTTGGAGCGATGCCTGTCGTCCTCGTCGACGCAGGGGAATTCCCGCTCCACGCCTGACCGGCAATGACGTCATCTCGGTTGACTGGACGTGAGGTGACGCGAATATCTTTTGCAAAAGTTTGCTGTCCTGACTGGTTGAGCGGGGTAACGCTGATAAACCTTTGCTGCTCGGTTTGAGGCGCGTGAGATCCATAGTGACGGTAGGGAAGTGCAGAGTTTCTATTTGGAGGGGATCGCAATGGGCTGATGGAAAGGGTCTTTCGCGATGACCCGGGATTCTTCCGATAGCTGTGGCTGCATGTTAAGTTGTATTGGACAGTCTGACAGCTCTTTGGCTTATCTGGCCGCATAATAACGCCTTTATCTGTTGGTTTCTCCCGTTTTGGGGTGTGTTCGGTGGGCGGAGGGACAGATAATGCTCCCTTTGGCCTCCCTTGGTCTTGCTTCGGTGAGCCTGCGAGTAAAGAAGTTTCTCAATATTTTTGAGTATAGCCTTATGCAAGTTTGACAAATGACACACATTCTTTGTAGTGCATTAAACTGCCTCAGTGGTTACTTCTACCCTATTTCAACTAGCCTATTTAACAATGTCCAAATAAACATTATTTTAATACAATAGAGACCAACTCTTGTTTAGAAAAATTTGCCTATAGGGCCAGAGCCTGCCCAGCAGTTAAAACCCTTGGCCTTCTCAGATAGTGCAACACATATCAAAGAAAGTTTTAAATTACTAACAAATAGTTACATTGTCGTTTATTCCAGAGAAAAATAATATGTTACAAAGTATTCTGCTGTAGCTTGTTTGTTTTAGTTACGAATTTGCCACATTTTCGGCGTGCCTATACTTAACACGTTAAGTCAGTGTATTAGTTGCAGAACCAACAAAGCTTACTAGTTTTTTCTATTTTCCTCATCGGCTTGTCCACCTTCACATACGTCATCTCCCTATTGCCACTCGTTCGATGTTGCCGATTTAACACGTTACTGATCTTGATGTTAATGACGTTTGGAGTAGCGTTGCTTTTCAAATTTGCAGCATCGCCTATATCAGTGGCGATCTGTTTTGAGTACTTTCGTTTTGGTGGCGACCTGCTCCCGCTTACAGATGACTTTCCCGTTTGTTTCTGTTCATATTTGATCTTGAATCTTCTGGTAGTATCTAAAAGCAAAACAGTTAGTCAGGCATTGAACTATACAACGAAGTTGTACGCCCTATAGTTTAAATGATTGTTTAATCCTTATTTACTGTAAACGATTTAATCACCACTGAAACTCTGTTAAAGAAAAAAAATACAGTTTAGTTTAAAGTAGACTATTACTGTAATAGTTTCATTCCCTATGTGTGTGTGTGCTCTTCCTTCCGTCACTTGAAACTATCCGACAGGGTTTATTTCGGTGTTTTTTTCCTATCGAACCCCACTCTCTTTCCTAACACGGGTGGTTAGATTCTAGGCCCCTAGACTGGTCCCACCAACGTTCCCCCCGGTCGTGTTATACTCACAGTGCGCCAAACTCCACTTCAGGCGAGCTCCTGCCACATAACGCTTTTTAATACGGTGTAGCTGCAGCGCGTTTAATCATGATCCAGCAATTGTGCCCTCCACTTTTTTGCGCTCCATAAAGTCTTAAACGTTGCAGCTATTTCCGGCTTGGTGATTATTCAGTGCATCTGTGTAGCTGTGTGTTCTTTCACCAAGCGAAATAAACTCAACTCAACCCTTGTGGCAAGTAGGCTATACTTATCTTCACACTTGACTGTTATGTTGACGAAAATTTCCTTTCGTGCTGGAAACCACAGATGTAGAAATTATAGACTTACCAGAGCCATTAACTGTTGAGGCGCGCTCGCTGTTTCTCGTCTTCGATCTTTCCTTTGTTCCGCTCTTCTTTACTTGCGGCAGTGTCGTTCTGGGGGAACCACCGCGCACGACCATCTCTCCTTCGTCAATTTGAACAAGACGTACTGATGTGTTGAGTCGGGCCCTTAGTTCCGGTGTTGTTACCACCTTTGGCGTGAAAGTGCTTCCCTCGCGTTTTTTTACCGTGCCGATCTTGTGTTTGTTGGGGGTTGGGGCGGAGGCACGGGGCTTTTCAGGTGGATGGGGCAGCTTGGGTGGTGGAGGATCCCCCGAGGGGTCACAAGCAAGTACGGTGTGAAGAAACTGAGGTTTAGTCGGCACTTTGGGCCGGTGAAGGTTGCACGACTCGCTATAGTGTCTTCCATGCGACTTTCCCCCACTCAGGTGTCCCATGCAGTCTTTAATGTACCGTAGTACATTTTCAGGATTGTGAAAACCGTCTAAAAACACAAACATAAAACCTTTTGTTTCTGAAAAGAAGAAATTCTCCATGTAAGAGCTGTAGTACAAGAAGCAGTTCTAAAACGTTAGTGTACGAAAACGGGACACAAGCAAAATAGTATGTCATGGCAAAGTGGCGTCATAGGAAAAAAATCAGGTTTTTCAACAGTATTTCCATCATACTTGCGGTTGAATGCCGCATTAATTGTAACACATGAATTGTCTTCGAGCACCAAAATATGTGGGTTTGGGAAATTTGTTACACACCTCCATACTTTATACCACGACTGTCTGTCACCACTCCAGCCTCTGGACAAATTGCAAGATTCGGTTCTTGGCTCGTAACGTCACCGGAAGCCTAATTTAAACGGCAAGGAAGGTTAAAAATTATTGCCACTGTTTGTTAATTGGGACTAGCAGAAACCTTTGCCATGTAAAAATGGCACCCACGTTTTTATCGGACTCGACAGGGGGGACGTGTTTCTTCATCCAAGAGTGGGCGTAGACTTCGGCGATTGATAGTCTTTTGTGTGGTTTTATTCGGAGCAGTCCCCTAATAAGGTCCTTGCAGTCTGTCAAATTTGTGGTTTGTCATGTAAAAAATGTCACCATAGTGCGAAAAGCATGGGAACCAACACTTACCTGGGGTCAAATATCCTTTAAAATATACCGGCTTTTTCATAGCTTCGAGAACTGCTTTGGCATCCGATTCTTTG
>QLIY01000264.1:165057-177086 GCA_003260075.1 Phallusia mammillata | reverse complement strand
TGCGTAAGGGCAACATGACAAATAATTGTTATTTCATGAACGAAATCAAATACAACCGTAGGGGAAATCCCCTTTGTTGTAAGTAAGTTTCCGTTTCGTCGTTCATCTCTCGATGTTACGTCACAGTTACGAGACGCACTGTTCTGTGGCGACACCAAGCGACACATAACCAAATTATCCCACAAACATTTATCAAAGGTTTCAAAAATACTACAAACGAAACAGGCCAAAAATCTTAGCCACTGCGACTTCTTTTGATTTTTAGCAATAACGTAGATTATTTTAAACATTTGTAACAAATCTTGAGTCTGATGCAAACAAAACAGGTCAAAAAAATGTTTAGCCACAGTATCACGTTGTGATTTGAGCAATAAGAAACAACTTCAGTTTACGTATGGAATTTTTATACGGTTTATATTGAAAACCGAACGTTGATTTGCAGTTGAATTGTGACCTTGCGAACAGTATTTTGAGTAAAAAGCGAACCTTATAAGAATCAAAACTATTGGGGCCGATAGCGAGACTTCAGTTTCAATCTACCAGTGCCATTAAGTTATGTGAAGCGAAACAAACGTTACTGATATGATTGTCACTTTTGTTGCACAAAATAAATCATTTTCAGCATGACTAATGTTAACAATACGCCGCTATAAAATGGTGTTTGTGCCTCAGCCAAGACCATTAACAAAACGCCGTCATTATTTGAGACAAGACAGTTACGGTATTGGTTTGTGTGCTTAACCTTACCACATGTGCAGAAGGAACTCATTGTGAATGTGAGAAGGCAATAAATCAGTTGAATAAATTCGAACTTTAAATACAATACCAAAATTCGAAAAACAGACAAAAGAGTAAAGTTTGCAGAATGAGTCGTTTGAAAACGTGCCTGCTTTGTTTACTATAACCATTCAAGTTGGGGATCAAGATGAAGTATACAGCATGATATAGTAATGCCAAAACTCTGTTCCGTCGATACAAATCGTTTTAATTCGACTGTTCATGTCATTATGCGTGTCGCGTAATTGGTCTTGCACTTATTGAAAACACTTGTAAGTTATGTTTGGGTTTATTGGACCGATACAGCTTTTTGTTCGATTTTAACTTAAGCAGCAGAAAGCACAGGGCCTCTACACTTGTATGTTGAGCATTAAGAGGCAGATATTGGAAACATATACTTAAATAAAGTAAAAACATTAAGGGGGGGGGGGGGGGGGGGGGGGGGGGGGGGGGGGGGGGGGGGGGGGGAGTTGGTGATTACGATTTTGTAAATCCACAAAGATTTTCAGATTTTTTTACTGATGTTGTTTAAAGGCCATTATCATTGGTTCGTGTACCTGACTACTATCAATACACACCGTATCTATTTAATTTATGACACAACGTCATTTGTGTTGGCCTGCGTGCTTAATCTTGTCACTTGTTGAAAGGGATCTCAATGTCAATTTGAAAAACCATCAGAATCAGTTGCATAAATTTGAAGCGCATACAAAGTACCAAAAAACGTTTTGAAAACTTTTGAAAAAGTCATATCGCGTGCTTTCTCACCCTGCAAACTAGAAAGGAGGCTTTCGCTTTCGCAGTCTCTTAATTGCAATTCAGGGCACTATATTTATGTTGTTCCATTACAATGGTTTTCGCTATGTTGTATGTGAGTAAACGTTTTGCATAATTTGGCTTATACACTTTTATCGCATATGATTTGCATCTAGTTTATGTTCATAAGATAGTTTTTAACCGATTACTTGAGGTTGTTGGTTGTCTGTAAAACATTACAAACAGAAAAAATCGAATTAAGACGATGAGTTTGTCTTTTGAAAACGTGCTTGCCTTGTTAAACATAACCATTGACGTTGGTGATCATGATTCTGTGGATCCAAAAGGGTTTTCAAATTTTCAAGGATTATTCCGAGAAGACCTCGAATCAAGAATTCTATATTTTCAAAACCAAGGACAAATGTTTTCATTTGCAAGTCTTCAATATTACAAGATTGAAATTGCTGATCTTAACGGAAAACATGTTCTTCGAATGTTGATTTCACTCACAAACAACGAAGAGTTGATGAAACCTGGGAATTGTTTCGTGTTTCTTGTTAACAACAAACCAGATACTTCACTGACTGTGCTTCACAGTTGCTGTTTCGAAGCACGAGGTGTTGCGGCTAAATCGGGAGACGAAAGAGGTTTGTTTGCAAGAGCAT
The DNA here is from genome assembly GCA_003260075.1 of Phallusia mammillata. Taxonomy (NCBI): domain Eukaryota; kingdom Metazoa; phylum Chordata; class Ascidiacea; order Phlebobranchia; family Ascidiidae; genus Phallusia; species Phallusia mammillata. Next base: position 174,888 of record QLIY01000264.1, on the reverse strand, counting down.
TTGATGACAAAACGTGTTTCAAGCGTCAAATTTACCCAAACTTGGTCGGCTACGATTCACAAACACTTGAAAAGTTTCGCTCCACATTACCAGAGCAATATGAGATATACATGCAACAGAGGATGTCCAATTTGGAACCAAAATATCGTCGATTGTTTTGGGGAGTTTTGTTCGAGATTGCAAAGTGTTACGTGAGAAATTGGAAAGTTCACACACATTTAAAAAACTTTCCAACAGCCTCCCTTATCAAATTAGCAATTGATAATGAAGGTAGTGGAAAGTTGCAGGCGGTTTTTAACGACCACAATTTGGATATTTCATCCGTTATGAGACAAACAAGGAACAGAGAAGAACAAATTGCAAACGTCCACAAGGAAAAAGCCAGACTACGTTTAGAGGGGGCAAAGGTTATCATTGAAAAGTAAGTTAAAGAATTTTAAGGGCACAATAAGTAAAACAAATAGCATTGACAGTTTGGTTTGTCCAAACTTTTCTGTTTGTCACAGGATTTTTCCACCGAATGCTGAAGGAAAATATGATGGTAAAAAAGTGAGACAAGTTGCTGATGAGATAAAGAAATTTTATGAATGAGATTTCAAACACTGTGTGAAAATTTTTTCTGTTTAAGATTACGCTGCACTTAAATTCTTTTTGTATTTCCGCTTTATAGGTAATGAATAATCATTATGTAATTTTAGAAATGTTGGTGGTGAATTTGCATGTGAATGTGTGTATAAATGACATTTCGTTACATTTGCATTGTAGATAAATGTAATGCTTCTGTGGAAAATAAAGCATATTTTAATTGATTAAAATAACTATATTAAGGACAAAAACAAAACAGGAAATTCTGTAGGAATCCAAAAAGTTAAAACCGAAAACGTTGCAGCCGTTTCAGATGAAATACTTTCACAAATATTATCTCATGTCAAGAATTACTCTTAACTTCACATAAAAGGGAATTCCCCATCAGTGTAAATAAAGTTTTCATGTGGTGTGCTTGTCACGCTCTGTTATGGCGTCACACACAACAAAATCACTGATGTGTATCGACACCATGCGATACTTAATCATTTTGTGTTTTAAATTCAAAACAAACTTATTTCAATAACTTAGACCGTAAGTGTGTTTTCCATAATGTTTTCGGGTAAGTAATTAGCTTTATAGAATAGTTCAGTGCTACTCAAACTGTGGAACACGTACCGGCAGAAATTAGTTCATGTTTTTCCGTCATAAGAGTTTACCATCCCACGCTGAAGAAAAAAATACAATGGTGAAAATATGAGACGAGTTGTTAATGAGATGAAATAACTCTACAAAAAAGTCACAATGTTACGCCCTTTAAAAGTTTAATTAAAAACAGTAATAGCTTATCCGAAAAAATATTATTTCCATTTAGAGGCTGTGTGATCTGGAGCTAGTTGTTGCTCGAATTTGCCTGGTATTTAGGAGTTTAAAATGCCTTTCCTTCACTTTTATCTTACAAGTTATGTATTTTAAAATGTTTCAGGGCACAAACTAAATGTATTTTTGGGTACACACATAAATATAAGCAAATGTAGATCAACGTATTCGATTTAAACATCAGCTACAGCATCTCAATGCACGCTTTTGTACAACATTATACCCTTTATATTTGTCACGACGTCGCACTATACACATGGTTCCGTCTTTTTCCGCATCGCAATAGTGGAAATGTAAAGCATCAAAAATGAGTGACAATTTACAGCTGAAAAATTGTTGATTGGAAAAGTTTAGTGTTGCAAATATGATAATAATGCACGGTTAGGTTCCTACGAATAGCGGGATATGATCGAAATTTGCAAAGCGGTTTCCGTTTGAAAGGAAATTGGTGGGCATAACATGCAAATGTTACACCACACATAAACAGTTCGTTTTTACTATTAGATCTTGAAAAAAACGGTAAATAGTCTTTCAGTCAAGTAGGATTACCGTTTGCAACGATATAACAAGAACAACTTAGAAACACTTTCAAACTTTTTTACGGGCAGGAGTATACACACTTACAGTTACCGCATGAACATCAAGTAGGCATAATTACACAAGATAAACTTTCTCATTTCTCTACTCTTATACATTTTAAGGCATCTTACCTCTAGTTCAGATGGTAAAATGCGTTTGTTGTTCCTGTTACACACACGATCGAATGTGATATTCCCGATTTCTTTTATCGAACCTAAAGCTTTACTAATATAATCTTCTTTACCTTGCAAAATGACCGCATATGTGAATTTCACAAACTCGACTTAAAAACCTTTATACCTGCACAGTAACCTGTCATAGTGGAGGCATTACCACATTCGACTTTTTGCAACACTTCTCCGCATCGCCCACGTTAATTACTTCAACCCCGGTTGTCCCTTCAGGCAGTTGTTACGCAGTAAGGTCTCCTGGAAGCAATTGCTCGAAAGGCTGATAACCCTAGTCATTCCTTAAGGGTTGTTGTGTAGTAGGCAATCAGGAAAGAGATTATCCTTTAGGCCTATAATCAAAGTGTAGAGCGTTACGATTCTTGGCTAGGCCCCAGGAAAAGTTTTGTTTTATAACTTTACCATTCAGGCACAAATATCTATTATCCAGTGTTAACCATCGTAATTCTTAGCTATACATTGCGCTATGTGAGATTACAGGTGGCTGCAGTCATTAAGCATTTGTCTACTTTTGGATCGGATCCGGTTCAAGTCCACGCAACTTGCGGCAAAATCAAGGTTAAGTATGAAGTCAGGCCCAAATCAAACCCGCTTTCAATTCAATTCTTTTGATGCCACGCTTTCAAAAACGTGAAATTAACGAAAAGTAACTTCGAGACAGGTCAATAAAAGGATTAACTATCCACCACAACTCTGGGCTGTCACGCACGACTGCGGTGTCACGCATGACAAAATTGCTGACGTGTGGCGACATCAAGCAAAAATCAATTAGCTTAGTAGTTCCAATTTTCAACACTATTTCAATACACTCCCGTTCATCTAATAAAAACTTTCCGATGTGCACTTAACTGCAATTCAAGTTAAGAGGGCATCAAAAATAGAGCCGTGTATTCAAGTTAGGAGGGCATTAAAAATAGTGACGTGCACTTAAACACCAAAGTATTAGTTTCAAAATTAAATTTAAACAGATAAGACTTGAAGTAATAGCCCATTGCAAATACATTTCGGGCTATAAGTTGCCTAAAAATGAATTTTGTTTACCTCAGTAAACATACCGTGTGACTCGGTCTTTAACTGCGGTTACACGGAAATAGTTCCTGTTTACCAAAGCAAAACAATTTAACGAAGCGTAAAAGGCACGAGGCAAATGTAGAGCTGCAAGCTAGGCAACAAACCAGCAAGCGAAATTACCGTAGCAGCTGTGGAGAAGTAACTCATTCTGAATGTTTGGAACGAGCAGAGTCAGTTAAACAAAGTACTGTACCAAAATTTGAGAAAGAAACAAAAAAAGACAAAAGAGTTAAGTTTGTAAAATAACGTTGTCGTTTCAAAATGTGATTGACATGTAAAACATAAATATTGGTGATCAAGATTCTGTAGGTTAAGCGCAGGTTTAATAGATTGTCACGAGACATTTCAAGACGATCCAGAGAAAATTTGCACATTTTCAAATCAAAGAAGAAGGTTTTTTGCAATTGTCCAATATTACTAAATTAAGATCGGTACTCTTAACAAAAATAGCTTTTACCAGCTTAAGTAAGCTGAAATCTGTCAGCAATACAAACACACTGTTTTGTAAAGTAGTTGGCTTTTCAATCCAACCCAGGATTGTCGCGTTTTGGGATATTGATTAACCTATCAAATGTAACTTGAAGTTTATAGTCAAAATAGTTCATTATTTGACAGCCTTAAATCACACCAAACGTTTAAGTTTAGGGTAAGTGAAATCCAAAATTTGTAGACATTACCTAATCAAACCACACTGACACGTAAAAATGAGTTTATCATTTGAAGAAGTCCTTGACCTGCTAAGCATCACTGTTGAAGTAGACGACAACGATTTTCCGAAAATTCAGGAGATGCCCAACTTTGAGGGACAATTTAGGCAGTTTCTGGAAGGAAAACTACAGCACTACCTAAAAAAAGGAAAAGTGACACAACTTTTCAATTTTGAATATTACAAAATTGAAATTGGCGAGTTAAACGGAAAACAAATTCTTCGAATGTTGATATCACTAACAAACAACGAGGAGTTGATGAAAGACGGAAATTGTTTTGTGTGCTGTGTAAACGATGTCGGAGAACATGCAGTTATTGTATTCGCAAAATATTGCATTGAAACAAGAGGTGCCGTTGCAGAGAACGAAGAGGAACGAGGAAACTGGTCTAAGGCATTTGATGAAAAAACATGCATCCTACAACGCAGAAATCCAAGATATCTTGGTTTGGACAAACAAACAATCGAAAAGTTTTGTTCAACTTTATCAAAGCAATACAACAGCTTTTTGTCAACAAAAATGGCGGATTTGCAACCACAATATCTTCGGTTGTTTTTCGGAGTTGTGTTCGAAATTGCAAAGTGCTATATCAGACATTGGGATGCTTACAAACATTTAAAAACCTTTCCAACTGCTTCTCTTATCAAGTTGGCAATTGATAATGGATGCAGTGGAAAGTTGCAGGCTGTTTTTAACGAACATGATATTATGAAAGATTTGTTTAAAGAAATCAGCAAACAACTTCCCCCCCCCCGATATCACTAACAAACAACGAGGAGTTGATGAAAGACGGAAATTGTTTTGTGTGCTGTGTAAACGATGTCGGAGAACATGCAGTTATTGTATTCGCAAAATATTGCATTGAAACAAGAGGTGCCGTTGCAGAGAACGAAGAGGAACGAGGAAACTGGTCTAAGGCATTTGATGAAAAAACATGCATCCTACAACGCAGAAATCCAAGATATCTTGGTTTAGACAAACAAACAATCAAAAAGTTTTGTTCCACTTTATCAGAGCAATACAACAGCTTTTTGTCAACAAAAATGGCAGATTTGCAACCACAATATCGTCGGTTGTTTTTCGGAATTGTGTTGGAAATTGCCAAGTGCCATATCAGACATTGGGATGCTTACAAACATTTAAAAACCCTTCCAACTGCTTCTCTTATCAAGTTGGCAATTGATAATGGATGTAGTGGAAAGTTGCAGGCTGTTTTTAACGAACATGATATCCTGAAAGATTTGTTTAAAGAAATCAATCCACAGCTTTGTAGAGAAGAAAGACTTTCCCTCTATTACGCTCGTAAAGATGAACTACGAAAAGAAGGAGCAAAGTTAATTATTGACAAGTAAGTTTTCTACCTTCTGTTGCAAATAGTCACCATTAGTGAAATGCTAGCTATGCAAATCGGGTATAACAGCATAAAAAGAACTGGGACACACGTTAGGTTAAAAAATGGCGTTAGAATGTAGCATTTTTTCCCGTTGTTTTTTTCATATACTACCAACATGAGACACATTGATTTCGCAAACTCAAATTTCCTTTCTCGTTTCAGAATTTTCCCACCAACTGTTGAAGGAAAGTACGATAAAAGTAAAGTAACAAAAGTTGCTGATGAGATGAGATCATTTTACTTGTGAAAATGTTTGCAGAAATTGTCAAGATACCCAAGAACATATAATGATCATTTCGATTCGTTTTGTTCCTAAATGTGAAAATGTGTAAATAAATAATGCATAGCGGTTGTCAATCTATTGGCGTCAAGCAAGTTACAATTGACCGGAATTTCGACGTACAATCTGTGTTGAGTATTAATCCTAAACTGAAACATGTTACACCATATTTAGTTGCAAAAGCAGCAAAACCAAATTTGATGAACGTTAGCGCACGATTTTACCTTTCAACGATTTTATTGCATCAAAAAAGATATAGTCTTAAAAATGCGAGAAACTAATTGAAACAGTTTATAAACGGTGAACATTTAGCGCACATTGTGTTGAATACGAGACGAAATAAATCAAAACAGCAAGGGAATCCCCCCTTAACGCGAGAATGGTTTTCTTTGCGGTTCGTCGTTCACGCCTCGGTGTGACGTCACACTTACCAGACGCACTGTTGTGTGGCGACACCAAGCGACACAAAACTAATGTACGATTTTGAGATTGATGTATAATGTGTCGATTGTAGTGACCCTACATACCCACCTTTTATACCACTTAATTTAGACAGGACAGAAAAACAATGCCAGAATTGAATTCCAAGTCGTACGATTACAAAATGCCATGGTAAAGCATCTCTTACTAAGTGTTAACCCACAAGCCTGTAATTTTATAGAAAAATAGAATTGAAATGACGTCATTTCGTAGATGATGTCATCGAAAAAATTTTTATGNTTATAGAAAAATAGAATTGAAATGACGTCATTTCGTAGATGATGTCATCGAAAAAATTTTTATGTTTAAATTGTAGAAAATTTTATACCCAACAACTTTCCCAGAGAAAGTTTTTGCCTATCTTCTATCGATTTTGCATAAAACCCTAAAGAGCAAGAGCATGTCTAAACATTATTTTTGTCAAAAAAGAATTCAGCAGGTAAAGGGTACATTGAATAATGTCTGATTTTTATGAGATTTGCACCACTTGCAGAATATTAATCGCCGTGTTTCACTTCACATCGCAATACCTACGGTGAATGCACAAACATTTTATAATAAGCCATAGTGTTTATGTAATTGCAACATATGCTTTCTAGTTATTATGTCAATCATTACGCAAGTGTGGCAATCGCGTGACAAACGTTTAAGCTACTTAATTGTGCCACTAGTTTCTGCGAAGCGAAACTAAAGGAACTTGTTCGATTGTCACATGTGTTACAAAGGTCGTAAAAGGAATCATTTTTAGCATATCCATGTTGACAGTACGCCGCTACACGATTGGTATTTGTGCGAAATTACGGCAGCAGCTGTGGATTAGTAACTCGTTCTGAATGTTTGGAACAAGCAGAGTCGGTTGAACAAATTCGAACTCTAATTGGGGTAATTACAGCACCAAATTTGAAAAAAAAAACGGACAAAAAAGTTAAGTTTGCAGAATGAGTTTGTCGTTTGGAAGCGTGCTTGATTTGTTAAACATAACCATTGGAACTGAAAATGATGATGTTGATTCGAATGTTCAGTTGAAACCGCATCCCGGTTTTCAAGGTGCGTTTCGTGACAAGCTGGAAAACAGAATGACAGACTTCAGAAACAGAGGGACGTCACTTTCATTTGCAAGTCTCCAATATTGCAAAGTGGATATTAGCAATCTAAATGGCAAACAAGTTCTCCAAATGTTGAAATCGCTTACAAACAACGAAACTTGGATGAAAGATGGAAATTGTTTCGTGTTTTATGTCAACAACGAAGCAGATACTTCTCTGACTGTGTTTTACAGACAATGCTGGCTTGAGCCAAGAAGTGTTGCGGCCGAATCAGATGAAGATAAAGGAAATTGGCCAAGAGATTTTGATGACAAAACGTGTCAGGAAAGGCAAAATAACTCACGTTTTGTTGGGTTGGATGACAAAACTATCAAAGAGTTTCGTTCAAGTTTGCCTGAACAATATTCAAAATACATGGAGCAAAACATGGCCGATCTGCAACCGAAATATCGTCGATTGTTTTTTGGAATTGCATTCGAAATAGCAAAGTGTCACGTGAAAAGTTGGCTGGTTTACGAACACTTGAAAGACTTTCCTAGGTCGTCTCTAATTAAGTTAGCGATTGATAACGGATGTAGTGGAAAGTTGCAGGCGGTTTTTAACCACCATTATTTGGATGTTTCTTGCATTTATAAAAAAACTACAGACAGAAATGAACAAATTACTAAAATTCAACAACAGAAAGCCGAATGGCGCAGAGAAGGAGCAAAGGAGATTATTGATTGGTAAGTCAAACTTTCATCAGCAGCAAAATGTAATTAACACCAATAGTCTGTTATTTCTGCATACTCGTTTTGTCTTTCATAGGATTTTTCCACCAAACGCTGAAGGTAAATACGATGGTGAAGCAGTGAAAAGGGCTGCTGACAAGATAAAGAGATTTTATGAATAGTCCACGAATTTAAACCAATAGGAGTTGAACTGTAGCGAATATTCATGGATATCACAAATTGTGTCTTTGCTGAAATATATTAAATTATCTGTTATTCTATGCGGATAAAAGCGATTTACCGCCGTACTTTGACCATTCAAGATAAAAGCTATTAACGTCACAGTTTAATTTAGCTACAACTAAAAATTAGTTACCTTGAAGCAACACTTACAATGTGTGTGACAGAATGCGTTTGCTTGCGGTTGACTATTTTTAGACGTATTATATATATTCCAGCTGTGAACGTTTATTCCTTGTTTTGCTGGCCGTCTGTTGGTGACTTTCTTTGTTTCATGATTTTCTCGTTTGTTGTTGGCTGAGTTTAATTACTGCTTCTAAATCTCCTTTTGTTTGTACGTACATCTGTGCGTGTACGTAAATACACAAAACCTGCATCGTAAATAGACTTGTCGTACAGGGAAAATAAAACACGCCTTTGTATAAATAAAAACCGTTGCGTAAATCTCTGCTAAAGGGAACCAGTTGGAGAAGGAAAGTACAACTTTTTGATAGAAGCAACAATAAATTACGACTAAGAAGTGACGCCAAAAGGCCGCTGTAATCTCCAACAAGAACCACGAAAGAAAAAAAAACCTCACGTCAGAACACAAAAACCTCCATTTTAACAAAAGGAAAAAAAAACCTCCATTTAAACCAAAGGAAAAACTCCCTTCAGTAAGAGTAACATTTTAATGTGGTTGGATTGTCACGCACGATTTTGACGTCATGCACACCGGAGTCACTGGTGTATGACGTCGTGTATAACAAATTTTCTGGCAAGATTCCTCTGTTACAAGTAGTGATGGGACGAAACCAGATTTTGAAGCGCCCCCCCCCCCCCCCCCCCCCCCCCCCCCCCCCCCCCCCCCCCCCCCCCCCCCCCCCCCCCCCCCCCCCCCCCCCCCCCCCCCCCCCCCACCGAGTACTTAAGTACAGTGTTGTACTTAGTTGTATATCACTGGCTAGTTTATCTGCCATAGCCGGGGTAAAGGCATGCACACACACACGCAGAAAAATGTAATTTCCATAATTCTCCATCCATACAATAGCAAATAAATAAAGTTACCCGTATTCTTATGGTGTAAATCGGCCTTAGGTACTCACACGTTGGTATCAAAAACTGAGACAAAATATTTCGATACGAGTATCGATACCACTAAAATCGTTCGATACCGTCGATACCGAGTACTGAGTACCGGATACCCGTCCCATCACCAGTTACAAGGGTCACAAATGGGATCATTTTCAGCATGACTGATGTTAACAGTACGCCGCTGTATGCTTGGCATTTGACCCTGACGACAACGTGATGCGTGACGCTAAAGTTACGGTCTTGTTTTGTGCGTTTGAACCTTGGCACCTGTGGATAAGGAACTCATTATAAATGTGAGGTACCATAAAAATCACTTAAATAAATTCGAACTTTAAAGACGGTACAAACATTTGAAAACGAAAAAGAGAGTTAAGATTGCAGAATGAGTTTGTCGTTTGAAAACGTGCTTGATTTGTTGAACATAACCATTAAAGCCACGTTTCTAGTTATTTTGTTAATCATCACGCAAGCGTGGCAATCGCATGGCATGAGTTTAAAACTACCTGTACCACTAGTTTCTGCGAAGTGAAACCGAAGTTACTTGTTTGATTGTCACCTGTGTTACAAAGGTCACAATTGAGATCAAGTTTAAAATGACTGTTGTTAACAATACGCCGTTACGCAATTGATATTTGTGCGAAATCACGATATTGACGCTA
>QLIY01000264.1:147360-165048 GCA_003260075.1 Phallusia mammillata | reverse complement strand
GTGGTTGGATTGTCACGCACGATTTTGACGTCATGCACACCGGAGTCACTGGTGTATGACGTCGTGTATAACAAATTTTCTGGCAAGATTCCTCTGTTACAAGTAGTGATGGGACGAAACCAGATTTTGAAGCGCGTACCGATACCGAGTACGAGTACCACATGTATATACCTTCGACACCGAGTACCGAGTACTTAAGTACAGTGTTGTACTTAGTTGTATATCACTGGCTAGTTTATCTGCCATAGCCGGGGTAAAGGCATGCACACACACACGCAGAAAAATGTAATTTCCATAATTCTCCATCCATACAATAGCAAATAAATAAAGTTACCCGTATTCTTATGGTGTAAATCGGCCTTAGGTACTCACACGTTGGTATCAAAAACTGAGACAAAATATTTCGATACGAGTATCGATACCACTAAAATCGTTCGATACCGTCGATACCGAGTACTGAGTACCGGATACCCGTCCCATCACCAGTTACAAGGGTCACAAATGGGATCATTTTCAGCATGACTGATGTTAACAGTACGCCGCTGTATGCTTGGCATTTGACCCTGACGACAACGTGATGCGTGACGCTAAAGTTACGGTCTTGTTTTGTGCGTTTGAACCTTGGCACCTGTGGATAAGGAACTCATTATAAATGTGAGGTACCATAAAAATCACTTAAATAAATTCGAACTTTAAAGACGGTACAAACATTTGAAAACGAAAAAGAGAGTTAAGATTGCAGAATGAGTTTGTCGTTTGAAAACGTGCTTGATTTGTTGAACATAACCATTAAAGCCACGTTTCTAGTTATTTTGTTAATCATCACGCAAGCGTGGCAATCGCATGGCATGAGTTTAAAACTACCTGTACCACTAGTTTCTGCGAAGTGAAACCGAAGTTACTTGTTTGATTGTCACCTGTGTTACAAAGGTCACAATTGAGATCAAGTTTAAAATGACTGTTGTTAACAATACGCCGTTACGCAATTGATATTTGTGCGAAATCACGATATTGACGCTATTTGATAAGTGAATTGACAGTTACGGTGTTGGTTTGTGTGCTCAACCTTAGAAGCTGTGGAGAAGGAACACATTGTAAAAGTGAGGTTCCATTCCAAGCAATTGAATAAATTCAAACTTTATTACAGTACCAAAATCTAGAAACAGACAAAAAGAATTAAGTTCGAGAATGAGTTTGTCGTTTCAAAACGTGCTTGATTTGTTAAACATATCAATTGAAGTTGGTGATAAAGATTCTGTAAATCCACAAAGATTTTCAGATTTTCATGGCAAATTTCGAGACCATCTTAAAAAAGAGTGGCATACTTTGAAAGTGAAGGAAACACATTTTTATTTGACGATCTTCAATTTTACGAAATTGAGACTGGTAATATGAATGGAAAACAAGTTCTTCGAATGTTGATATCACTAACAAACAATATAACTTGGATGCAAGATGGAAATTGCTTTGTGTTTCTTGTCAACAACGAAGCAGACACCTCTTTAACAGTGTTACGCAGGCACTGGTTCGAATTAATCGCCGTTTTGTTTAATTTGAAACAAGAAAGGGGCAATTGGGTGAGAGCGTTTGATGACAAAACATGCGAGAAACGGCAAATAAACCCTCAAAAATATGTCGGGTTAGATTCACAAACGATCAACATATTTCGCTCCAAATTATCTCAGCAATATGAGATGTATATGAACCAGAAGATGGCCAACCTGCAACCAAAATATCGTCGATTGTTTTGGGGCGTTGTGTTCGAAATAGCGAAGTGTCACGTGACCCACTGGAAAGTTTACAAATATTTCAAAAAACTTGTCAAATTAGCACTTGATAATGGATGCAGTGGAAACTTGCAGGCGATTTTTAACGATTACAATTTGGATATTTCGTCGAATACGAGTCAAACAAGTAGTAAAGAAGAACATGTTGCGGAAGTCCACAGCATAAAAGCCAGACTACGTTCGGAGGGGGCAAAGGTCATCATTGACAAGTAAGTTAAAGAATAAGAAGGGCACAATCGGTGAAACAAATCACATTGAGTATGGTTTGTCTAAACTCTAAACTTTTCTGTTGATCACAGGATTTTTCCACCGAATGCTGAAGGAAAATATAATGGTGAAAAAGTGAGACAAGTCGCTGATGAGATGAAGAAATTTTATGAATAAGATATCAAATATTGTACGAACATTTTTGCTATTAAAGATTACGCTACAGTTAAATTCTTCCTCTCAATTTGAATTATAGCTAATGAATAATCTTGTAACTATCTATATATTAATGTTGGTGCAGAATTGTGTGTGTAAATAGGATACATTTACCCTGTAAATAAATGTAACGCTTTTGTAGCAAATAAAACATTGTTTTTATAGGATTACAATGTCTTTGTTGAGAGCCAAAGCGAAAAAGGCCAATTTTGTAGGGTTCCAATCAGTACAAGTCGGAAAAGTTGCAACAGTTTCAGACCAAATACCTTTACAAATATTATCTCGCATCAAGAACTACTTTAACGTCACCGATGTGCGGCGAGCAAAATTCAATCAATTTGTTGGTCCTAATTTAAACAAAGGGTTAATTCACACAAATCAGGCTCGTAATTTTCTTTCATGCATTTAAGTGTAAGAGTTAGCTCCATGGAACTTCTAAATTATAAGCACATAAAACGGCTATTCAAGTTAGCAGTACATCAAAAATAACGTCTTGAACCAAAATACCATACAATGCGGGCTTCGAGGATGAATTGTTTTGATACCAACCAAGTTATTGTTTGACGAAGTGTTTTGAATATGGCAAATATTCCTTTCAGCGCATTTAATTAAAACCACTTTGAATTTGCCGTTTCTTTCATAACCCCTAAAATTCAAGAGGTTGTAGAAGCGGACACCCCACAAATAACAAAAACGCAGCTCTCGTTGATGTGACCAAGCAAATCATCCAAATGGGAGCTAAAACTTAACTACGGATGGGTAAATGATGTGCGTTGCGAGAACAAAGCAAACATTTTAAGTGAAGCTTGTCATGCACGAGACAGTATAGAGCTACATTCGCGTCTTATATGTTAATTTGGCGTAGCTAAGACTATATTTAGAACTGCAAAAATCTCGTTACAGACCGGTTCATCGTATGAGGTGCTTGATTGTAATGAACACTATGCCACTGTAACTGACTATTAACATCTTAGACAAACTTTCAGTTACAGATGCACATCATTTTTCTAGGTAAAAAAAACTAAAGAGGAATGTTGCACTTCTTTAGTATGACCAGTGGTGTTCCCAAAAAGAAAAGCTACAGTTGTCAAAAGTAGGTTTAGTATGAAGTTGAAATCTTTTCCAGGTGATAAACCACTGATGTTTTAGGTGACAAATCGACCGAACGTAATTTTCCACCATGTCGGTTAGCTAGTAGGTATCTGTAACACAAGGGACGACCAGTTTAAATTCAGCAGACCAAACACAACTGTAACGTCACGTGACGTAGTTTGTTAAGGTGATATGTCAACCATATATGATTCAACTGTTTGTGTCAATATGTGTGTCGCGTAATTGGATATGTAGTTATTGTAAGTCATACTATACCAACGACGCAGCTTTTGTTCGATTTTAGCTTAATCGCAGAGAGCACAAGGTTTCTACAGCAGTATGTTGATCATTATACCTGAGGCAGACATTGGGAACAAGTAACTTTAATAAGCAAAAACAAGTCACAGAATGAGTTGGTCGTTTGAAAACGTGCTTGATTTATTAAATTTCACTGTTGAAGTTGGAGATCGAGATTCCGTGGATCCACAAAGATTTTCAGACTTTAGAGGAAGGTTTCGTGACGAACTGGAAAAAAGGTTTAAATCATTTCAAGATAAAGGAGCAACATTTTCTTTTTCACATTTTCAATATTCCAAGATTGAGATTGACGATCTCGATGGAAAACAAGTTCTTCGAATGTTGATATCACTTACAAACAACGAAATTTGGATGCAAGATGGAAATTGTTTCGTGTTTCTTGTCAACAACGAACCAGATCTTTCACTGACTGTGTTTTACTGTTATTGCTGGTGTGAATCACGTAGTGCTTTGGCTGAATCAGGTGAAGATAAAGGAAGACATGCAAGAGCATTTGATGACAAAACATGTTTCAAGCGCCAAAAAAACCCCTGAGTTTGGCGGCTACGATTCACAAACACTTGAAAAATATCGCTCCACATTATCTGAGCAATATGAGATATACATGCAACAAAAGATGTCCAATTTGGAACCAAAATATCGTCGATTATTTTTCGGAGAGATTGCAAAGTGTCACGTGAGACATTGGAAAGTTTACAAACATTTAAAACACTTTCCAACAGCCTCCCTTGTCAAATTGGCAATTGATCATGGATGTAGTGGAAAGTTGCAGGCTGTTTTTAACGAACATGACATCATGAAAGGTTTGTTTAGTGAAATCAGTCCACAGCTTAGTGCAGAAAAAAGACTTTCCCTCTATTACGCTCGTAAAGATGAACTACGAAAAGAAGGAGCAAAATTAATTATTGACAAGTAAGTTTGCTACCTTCTGTTGGAAAATGTCACCATTAGCAAAATGCTAGCTATGGAAATCGGGTGTAACAACATAAAAGCAACTGACACACACGTTAAGTGCAAAAATGACTTTAAAACGTACCTTTTTTCATTGTTTTATTTTATATATTATTATCATGAGACATATTGTTTTCGCAAACGCAAATTTCCTTTCTCTTTTCAGAAATTTCCCACCAACTGCTGAAGAAAAGTACGATAAAAGTGAAGTAATGAAAAATGCTGATAGGATAAAATCATTTTACTTGTGAAAACTTTTGTAGAAAATGTCAAGTTGCCCGGGAACATATCGTGTAAATCTGTAAATAAATGATACATAGCGGATTTCAGTCCATTGGCGGAAAGCGAGTATAAGTTATCCGAAATTTCGACGTAAAATCTGTGTTGAATATTAATCCTAAACTGCGAACATGTTGCACAATATTTAGTTGCAAAGGCAGCAAAACCAAATTTGATGAACGTCAACTTACGATTTTACCCTCTAATGGTTTTATTAAATCAAAGAAGATATAGTCTTAAAAAATGGTATGCAACGCAGAGAAAAAGTAATTGAAACAATATGTAAACGGTAAGGATTTAGCGCACATTGTGTGGACCACGAGACGAAATAAATCAGAACAGCAAGGGAATTCCCCCTTAACGTGAGAAAGGTTTTCTTGCGTTTACTCGTTCACGCATCGATGTGACGTCACACTTACCGCACGCACCGCTGTGTGGCGACATCAAGCGACATAAGACCAACTTAAGGTTTTGAGATTGATGGATGGTAGTGTGTCGATTGTTGCGCATAACCCTATACACCCACCCTTCTGCCCCACTGGTCCTCCAATATCAGTTAGGAGTAAAAGTATATTACACGTTAAACACCAAATGTCTAGATTTAATGGGAATTGACTGGTTTTCACCCAATATAGCCTGTATATTTAGGCAGACTTTAGATCACCATGTTTCAGTTCACATCACAATACATATGGTGAATGCACAAACTTTTCAT
Organism: Phallusia mammillata; assembly: GCA_003260075.1. Classification (NCBI taxonomy): domain Eukaryota; kingdom Metazoa; phylum Chordata; class Ascidiacea; order Phlebobranchia; family Ascidiidae; genus Phallusia; species Phallusia mammillata. The sequence goes on along the minus strand of QLIY01000264.1, from coordinate 159,483 downwards.
GATAAACTGTAGTGTTTATGCAACAGCAACATATGCTAAGCCATCTTTCTTATTATTTTGAAATTTATTACGACAGTGTGGCAATCGCGTGACCTGTGCCACTAGTTTCTGCGAAGCGAAACTAAAGTTATCACTTGTTTGATTGTCACCTGTGTTACAAAAGTCGTAAAGGGGATCAATTTCAGCGTGAGCCATGTTGACAATACGCCGCAACACGATCGGTATTTGCGCGAAATTACCGTAGCGGCTGTGGAGAAGTAACTCATTCTGAATGTTTGGGGGGGGGGTACCAAAATTTGAAAAACAGACAAAAGAGTTAGGTTTGCAGAATGCGTTTGTCGTTTCAAAACGTGCTTGATTTGTTAAACATAACCAGTGAAGCTGAAAATGATGATGTTGATTCAAATATTCAGTTAAAACCGCATCCAGGGTTTCACGAAGCATTTCGTGAACAGCTGGAAAACAGAATGGTAGACTTCAGAAACAAAGGAAAGACAGTTTCATTTGCAAGTCTCCAATATTACAAAATGGACATTGGTAATCTAAATGGCAAACAAGTTCTCCGAATGTTGATTTCACTCACAAACAACGAAACTTGGATAAAAGATGGAAATTGTTTCGTATTTTATGTCAACAACGAACCAGACACTTCGCTGACCGTGTTTTGCAATTATTGGTTTGAACCAAGAAGTGTTTTAGCTGAATCGGATAAAGATAAAGGAAATTGGCCGAGAGCTTTTGATGACAAAACATGTCAGGAGAGGCAATGTGACTCACGGTATATTGGTTTGGATGACGAAACTATTAAAGAGTTTCGTTCCACTTTGCCTGAGAAATATTCAAAATACATGGATCAAAACATAGCCGATCTGCAATCGAAATATCGTCGATTGTTTTTGGAATTGTATTCGAAATAGCAAAGTGTCACGTGAAAAGTTGGCTGGTTTACGAACACTTGAAAGACTTTCCTAGGTCGTCTCTTATTAAGTTAGCGATTGATAATGGATGTAGTGGAAAGTTGCAGGCAGTTTTCAACAACCATTTTTTGGATGTTTCTTGCATTCATAAAAAAATACACATAGAAATGAACAAATTACCAAAATTCAACAACAGAAAGCCGAATGGCGCAGAGAAGGAGCAAAAGAGATTATTGATTGGTAAGTCAATATTTTATAAATAGCAAAAAAGTAACTACCACCATCAAGAGCCTATAGTTTGTTTAATCTCGTTTTGTCTGTCATAGGATTTTTTCACCCAATGCTGAAGGTAAATACAATGGTGAAGAAGTAAAAAAGGCTGCTGACAAGATAAAGAGATTTTATAAATAGGCGACGAATTTAAACCAACAGGAGTTGAGCTGTATAGCGAATAATCCTGGATATCTCAAATAGTGTGTTTACTAAAAATTATTTACTTATATGTTGTTATATACCGATGGAAGCGATTTACCGCCATTAATATTTTTTTACCATTCAGACAACAGCGATTAACGCCAGAGTTTAATTTTGCCTGCAACTTTTTTCTAATAGCGAATTAGTTAACTTGAAGCTATACTTTAAAAGGTGTGTGTCAGAATGCGTTTGCTTGTGGTTGACTTTTTTAGACGTATTATATATATTCCAGCTGTGAACTTTCATTCCTTGCTTTAACCTTTCTTGATTTGCTTACCATTAGTTTGCCGCTTTGTTTATTTCATTATTTGCCCCTTTGTTGAATAAGTTTAATTGCTAGTTCTAAATCGTCTTGTACTTGTGTGTATGTACGTCCATGCGTGTGAGTAAATACACAGAACTTGCCTTGTAAATAGGCTTGTCGTTCAGGGCAAATAAAACACGCCTTTATATAAATAAAAAGTCTGAGTAAATCTCTGCTGAGGTGATCAGTTAAAAAGGGAAAGTAGAGATTTTGGTTTGAATCAACAACAAACTAAGACAAAGATGTAACGCAAAAAGACCGCCGTGGTCTCAAACAAAGAATCACTAAAGAAAAAAAACTCACTTTAGAACAATGGCTTCCATTTTAACCAAAGGGTAAAAACCCTTCAGTAAGGGTCAGAGTTTTGTGTGGTTGGGTTGTTACACACGATTCTGACGTCATGCACAACAGAGTCACTGGTGTGTAACGTCACGTATACCAAAGTTACTTGTATAATTGAACTTCTGTTGCACAGGACCTAAATGATTATTTTCAACATGGCTAATGTTAACAATACCCCGCTATATGAATAGTGAGTGCGCAAGTCACTGTCTGAATTTGCATAAAAATGTTCAACCAAAGTTTCATTTTAGTCTTTTAATTTTTTCTTCCTCAGGAGGAAAATATGATGGTGAAAAAGTGGAACAAGCAGCTGATGAAATAAAGAGATTTTATGAATGAAATATCAAATACGAACATTATGATCGTTTGCAGTTTCTTTTTAGTGTACTAAGTAACATAAAACCAAGTAGATGTTCACAATGCATTTAACATTGACTGATGAATTGTGTACGTACAAATCATATTGTAATAACTATGAAGTTTAGAAACCAATATGATATTTTAAAATATACCTTCTGCACTTACATGTAATCGTATGTTGCGTATATTTCTAAACAGAAATTAAAACTTAGGCGCAAGGGTCACGTAATAAATAATTGTTATTTGATGAGCGAATTAAAATACTACCGCAAGGGAATTACCCTAGGCGTGAGTAAGGTTTTGTTCCGTTTCACTGTTCACACTTTGCTGTGACGTCACGCATACCAGACGCTCTGTTCTGTGGCGACACCAAGCGGCACAAAATCAACTCATATACTTAAACATTTCTAAAAACATGTCAGTTTGTTGCAAACCAAACAGGCCAGGAAACTTTTAGCCACTGTGTCATGTTTTGATTTATTTTAGCAATAACGTAAAAAAAGAGAAACATGTGAACCCAATTTTTTTCCCAAAACAGTCGAAGTTAAACAGGCTCCACAAGCTCAAGACGGACAGGGCACACGTTTAAAGATATGTTATGGCCAAGAAATTAAGTGACATGCCGAATTACAAAAATTGGTAACAGCAGATCATGAGATGTGAACCACTGCTTTAGTTCCTGGCTACATGTGCCACTAGTTTCTGTAAAACGAAACTGAAGTCACAAAAGATATCATTTTCAGCATGACTGATGTTAACAATACGCCGTCATATGTTGGCTTTTGTTATGACGATAATTAAAACGACATTGACGCAATGTGATACGTGACGTGACAGTTACGGTGTTGTTTTTTGCGCCTAAACCTTCGTACCTGAGGATAAGGAACTCATTATTAATGTGAGGTATCACAAAAATTACTTAAACAAATTCGAACCTCATAGTCAGTACAAACATTTGGAAACGGAGAAGAGAGTTAAGATTGCAATGAGTTTGTCGTTTGAAAACGTGCTTGATTTGTTAAACATAACCATTACAGTTGGTAATCAAGATTCTGTAGATTCACAAAGATTTTCGGACTTTAACGGAACGTTTCGAGACCGTCTTGAAGGAAGAGTTGGATACTTTCAAAGCAAAGGAAGAACATTTTCATTTGACAATTTGCAATATTGCAAAATTGAAATTGACGATCTCAACGGAAAACAAGTTCTTCGAATGTTGATATCACTCACAAACAACAAAGAACAAATGAAAGATGGAAATTGTTTCGTTTTTCTTGTCAACAACGAACCAGATACTTCACTGACCGTGTTTTACAGTTATTGTTGGTGTGAACCGCGAGGAGTTCTAGCTGAGTTTGAACACGAAAAAGGTTTGTTTGTAAGAGCATTTGATGACACAATATGTTCCGAGCGTCAAACGTACCCACACTTTGTCGGCTACGGTTCACAAACACTTGAAAAAATTCGCTCCCCATTATCTGAGCAATATGAGATATACATGAAAGAGAAGATCTGCAATTTGGAACCAAAATATCGTCGATTGTTTTGGGGAGTTGTGTTCGAGATTGCAAAATGTCACGTGAGAAATTGGAAAGTTTACAAACACTTGAAAAACTTTCCAACAGCCTCCATTATCAAACTGGCAATTGACAATGGATTAAGTGGAAAGTTGCAGGCTGTTTTTAACGAACATAATATTACAAAAGATGTGTTTAAAGAAATCAGTCCACAGCTGAGTGAAGAAGAAAGACTTTCTGTCTACCATGCTCGTAAAGATGAACTACGAAAAGAAGGAGCAAAGTTAATTATTGACAAGTATGTATGCAACTTTATACTTGAAAATGTCACCATTAGTGAAGTGCAAATCGGGTGTAACAGCATAAATGCAACTAGCACACAAGTTATGTGCATAAAGGGCGCTAAAATGTAGCATTTTTTCCCGTTTTTTTTTATATACTACCAACATGGGACATATTGATTTCGCAAACTCAAATTTCCTTTCTCATTTCAGAATTTTCTCACCAACTGCTGAAGGAAAGTACGATAAATGTGAAGTAACAAAAGTTGCTGATGAGATGAAATCATTTTACTTGTAAACACTTTTGCAGAAAATGTCAAAATGCCCCAAAACGTATATTGATCTTGTATGATTCATTTTGTTCCTAAACGTGTAAATCTGTAAATAAATAATGTATAGCGGTTGTCAGTCTATTGGCATCAAGCAAGTTACAATTGTCCAGAATTTCGACATAAAATCTGTGTTGAGTATTAATCCTAAACTGAAACATGTTACACAATATTTAGTTACAAAGGCAGCAAAACCAAACTTGATGAACATTAGCAAACGATTTTACCGGGGGGGGGGGGTTTTATTGCATAAAAAAGATATAGTTTAAACAAAAATGGTATGAAACCTTGAGAGAAAGTAGTTGAAACAATTTATATAAGTTAAGAATTTAGCGTACGTAGTGTGGAATATGAGACGAAATAATTCAGAATCGCAAGGGAATTCCCCCTTAACGCGAGAAAGGATTTCTTGCGTTTCGTCGTTAACACATTAGTGTGACGTCACACTTACCGGACGCACTGTTGTGTGGCGACACCAAGCGACATAAAAGCAATGCATGGTTTTGAGATTGTTCTATGGTTGTGTTTCGAATGTTGTGCATTACCTACCAACTACACACCCACCCTTTACCCCACTGGCTAGCCTCTGCAAAGCGTCACTTACTGAGTTTTATCTTGTAGCCCTACCTGTTATCCCACTAACATTCTAAAGTAGAATAAACATTTAATAATGTATGATTTTATTGAGATTTGCACCCCTTATAGCCTGTTTATTTAAGCAGAATATTGATTCTGCTAAATAGCCGTGTTTCACTCCACATCACAATAACTATAGTGAAATTACATAATATGCTATTTTATTTTATAATAAGCCATAAAGGTTATGCAATAGCAACATATGCTAAGCCACCTTTCTATTTTTAAGAAACCATGTGGTAATTGTGTTGCAATAATGCTACCTGTGCCATTAGTTTCTGCCAAGCGAAACTGAAGTTACTTGTTTGATTTTCACCGTTGTTACAAAGGTCACAAAAGATATCTATTTCAAAATGACTGGTGTCAACAATACGCTGTTACACAATTGATATTTGTTCAAAATCAAAACGTGCAAACAATATTTGATACGTGAAAAGGAAGTTACGGTGTTGGTTTGTGTACTTAACCTTAGAAACTGTGTGGAACTCATTCTGAAAGTGAGGTGTCATTAAAAGCAGTTGAATCAATTCAAACTTTAGTACAGTACCAAAATTTGCAAACAGACAAAAAGAGTAAGGCTTGAGAATGAGTTTGTCATTTCAAAACGTGCTTGATTTGTTAAACATATCAATTGAAGTTAGTAAGCAAGATTCTGTAGATCCACAAAGATTTACAGATTTTAAAGGAGCATTTCGAAACCATATTGAGAGAAGAATTTCGTACTTTCAAAGCCAGGGACGTACGTTTTCATTTGAAAATTTACAATATTACAAAATTGAGATTGGTGAGCTAAACGGAAAACAAGTTCTTCAGATGTTGATATCATTTACAAACAACGAAGAGTTGATGAATCCTGGAAATTGTTTCGTGTTTCTGGTCAACAACGAACCAGATACTTCACTGACTGTGCTTCACAGTTATTGTTTTGAACCAAGAAGTATTTTAGCTGATTTAGAAGAAGACAAAGGAAATTGGGCAAAAGCTTTCGATGACAAAACATGTCAGGACAGGCAAAATGACTCACGTTATGTATGGTTTAATGACCAAGCTATCAAAGTGTTTCGCTCACCTTTACCCAAGAAATATGCAAAATATATGCAAGATGAGGTGGCCACTGTTGAATCGAAATATCGTCGATTGTTTTTCGGAATTTTATTCGAAATAGTCAAGTGTTATGTGAGAAATTGGAAAGTACACAAACATCTAAAAAACTTTCCAACCGCTTCTCTTATCAAATTAGCACTTGATAGTGGATGCAGTGGAAAGTTGCAAGCGGTGTTTAACGATCACAATTTGGATACTTCATCCATTATGAGACAAACAAGGAACAGAGAACAACAAATTGCGAACGTCCACCAAGAAAAAGCCAGACTACGTTTGGAGGGGGCAAAGATCATCATTGACAAGTAAGATAAAGAATTAGAAGGGCACAATAGGTAAAAACAAGTCAATTTGGTCTGTTAAAACTTTTATGTTTATCACAGATTTTTTCCACCAAACGCTGGAGGAAAATATGATGATGAAGAAGTGAAAAATGTTGCTGATGAGATAAAGAGATTTTATGAATAGGCCACGAATTTGAACGAACAGGCTTTGAACTGTAGCGAATATTCATGGTTATCACGAATAGTGTCTTTACTGAAAAAATATTCACTTATCCGTTCCTGTATACCAGGGATTCCCAACCTTTTTCCGATCTTGTATCACTTGGACGCTCTGTACTGCCACGCGTACTACTTTGTACAGAACAAGTAATTGATCGAATCATATTTAATGAAAAAGAATAATATTGTCGTACTAAAAAAACACTAAAGCACCATAACTAAATTTAATGAGATTTTTTGTTACATGCACTTTGCTGCTTGACATAATTACCGACTGGTGTCCCAAAGCGTTGAACTGTTTTTCAAAGCGACTGTGCGACTTGTTGACAATTGACATTGTTAAAAATTGACATATTTTCAAGATCGTAATGATACGAATCAACAGGAGTAGTTACATAACAATGAGAACAGGCTTTGGGAAATATTTTGGTGAACAAAACCTGATAAACAAAATATAAAGTTATAAGGTTTTGGTGAAAAACAGAATCTACTCGCGTATCACCTGAAAAACCTTCGCGTACCACTAGTGGTAGGCGTACAACAGGTTGGGAACCCCTGCTGTATACTGATGAAAGCGATTTACCGCCATTTAAAATTTTGACCATTCAAGATAAAAGTAATAAAAAGTACGCCCAACTTATTTCTTATAGCGAATTAGTTAACTTGAAGCTATATATCTAAATGTGTGTGACAGAATGCATATGCTTGCAGTTGACTTTTTTTAGACGTATTATATATATTCCAGCTGTGAAGCGAAAGAAAAAAACCTCACGTCAGAACACTGGCTTCCATTGTAACCCAAAGAAAAAAAAACCTACAGTAAAAGTAAGAGTTTTATTTGGTTGGGTTGTCACGCACCACTGTGACATCATGTATACCAGAGTCACTGGTGTATGACGTCATATATATCAGAGTTACTTGCAAGATTGTTACCTCTGTTACACAGGAACCATATGAATTATTTTCAGCGTGGCTAATAATAACAATACGCCGCTCTTTTAACAGTGCTTGCGCCCGTCATTGTTTGAATTTGAATTTAAATGTTCAACTAAAGTCTCATTTTTGTCACAGGATTCTTACTCCGCTGGAGTTAACCTAGTATTTAACATTGTAACTGATGAATTGTGTTTCTGTGTGTATGAATTAAAATGTATAAACTGTACAATTGTAATTAGTATGATATTTTATAACATATTCTCTGCACTTAATTTTAGTTGTATGTTGCGTAATGTTTTGATTGGTAGTTAAAACTTTTCAATGAGGCGAAAAGCCCACATGACAAATAACTGTTATTTGATGAATGAAATCAAAAACAACCACAAAGAAATTCCCCACTGGCGTGAGTAAGGTTTTATTGCGCTTCGTCACGGGATGATTTGTGTGATCAATCTACGCGTGGAGAGGTAATTCGTTGTGAACAGGGAGCCACTAAAAACAGAATCAGTTGATTAAAATCGAACCACAAGTACAGTACCAAAGTTCGGAAACAGACGAAAGAGTTAAGTTTGCAGAATGAGTTTGTCGTTTGAAAACGTGCTTGATTTGTTGAACATAATCATTGAAAGTGATGATCAAGATTCTGTAGATCCACAAAGATTTTTCGAATTTCAAGGAGATTTTCGGGACTACCTTGAGAGAAGAATTCCGCACTTACAAAGCAAGGGAAGAACATTTTCATTTGAACACTTTCGTCATTACAAACTTGAGATTGGTGATCTGAATGGAAAACAAGTTCTTCGAATGTTGATATCACTCACAAACAACGAAGAGTTGATGAAAGATGGAAATTGTTTCGTGTTTCTGGTCAACAACCAACCAGATACTTCACTGACTGTGTTGTATGAATATTCGTTTGAAATACAAAGTGCTGCACCTGTAAGTGAAAGAGGCAATTGGGCGAGGGCTTTCGATGACAAAACTTGCGAGAAACGTCAAAACAATCCAGAAAGATATCTTGGATTAGATCCACCAACGATGCAACAATTTCGCTCCTCATTATCTCAGCAATATGAGATATACATGCAACAGAGGATGGCCAACCTGCAGCACAATTATCGTCGATTATTTTTCGGAGTTTTGTTTGAAATTGCAAAGTGTCACGTCAAACATTGGAGACTTCACAAACATTTAAAAAACTTTCCAACGGCTTCTCTTATCAAATTAGCACTTGATAATGGATGCAGTGGAAAGTTGCAAGCTGTTTTCAACGACCACAATTTGGATACTTCATCCATTATGAGACAAACAAGGAATAGAGAAGAACAAATTGCGAAAGTCCACCAGGAAAAAGCCAGACTACGTTTGGAGGGAGCAAAGGTCATCATTGACAAGTGAGTTGAAGAATTTAAGACACACAATAAGTGAAACAAATTACATTGAGTTTGGTTTGTTTAAACTCTTCTTGTTTATCACAGGATTTTTCCACCGAATGCTCAAGGAAAATATGATAATGAAAACGTGAGACAAGTTGCTGATGAGATAAAGAAATTTTATGAATGAGATATTAAATACCGTGTGAACACTTTGTCTGTTCAAGATTACGCTACACTTAAATTCTTTTTGTATTTCCGCTTTATAGGTAATGAATAATCTTGTAATTATGTAATTTTAGAAATGTTGGTGGTGAATTTGCTTGTAAATGTGTGTATAAATGACGCTTCGTTACATTTGTATTGTAGATAAATGTAATGCTTCTGTGGAAAATAAAGCATAGTTTAGTTTTTAGTTGATTAAAATGACTATATTAAGGACAAAAACAAAACAGGCAATTCTGTAGGAATCCAAAAAGTTAAAACCGAAAACGTTGCAGCATTTTCAGATCAAATCCTTTCACAAGTATTATCTCATGTCATGTCGAGAATTACTCTTAACTTCACATAAAATGGGATTCCCCATCAGTGTAAATAAAGTTTTCATGTGGTGTGCTTGTCACGCGGGGGGGGGGCTTTGTCTGTTCAAGATTACGCTACACTTAAATTCTTTTTGTATTTCCGCTTTATAGGTAATGAATAATCTTGTAATTATGTAATTTTAGAAATGTTGGTGGTGAATTTGCTTGTAAATGTGTGTATAAATGACGCTTCGTTACATTTGTATTGTAGATAAATGTAATGCTTCTGTGGAAAATAAAGCATAGTTTAGTTTTTAGTTGATTAAAATGACTATATTAAGGACAAAAACAAAACAGGCAATTCTGTAGGAATCCAAAAAGTTAAAACCGAAAACGTTGCAGCATTTTCAGATCAAATCCTTTCACAAGTATTATCTCATGTCATGTCGAGAATTACTCTTAACTTCACATAAAATGGGATTCCCCATCAGTGTAAATAAAGTTTTCATGTGGTGTGCTTGTCACGCTCTGTTATGGCGTCACACACAACAAAATCACTGATGTGTATCGACACCATGCGATACTTAATCACTTTGTTTTTTAAATTCAAAACAAACTTATTTCAATAACTTAGACCGTAAGTGCGTTTTCCATAATGTTTTTTAAGTAATTAGCTTTATAGAATAGATCAGTGCTACTATATAATGGATGTAGTGGAAAGTTGCAGGCAGTTTTTAACCACCATTTTTTGGATATTACTTTTATTTATGAAGAAACTACCGATAGACAGGAACAAGTTACTAAAATTCAACAACAAAAAGCCGAATGGCGCAGAGAAGGAGCAAAAGAGATTATTAATTGGTAAGTCAAACTTTTATAAGCAGCAAAATGTTATTACCACCAATGGTTTATTATTTCTGCATACTCGTTTTGTCTGTCATAGGATTTTTCCACCAAACGCTGAAGGTAAATACGATGGTGAAGAAGTGAAAAAGACTGCTGACAAGATAAAAATATTTTATGAATAGGCCACGAAATTAATTCCAATAGAATTTTAACTGTAGCAAAAACGCATGGACATCACGAATTGTGTCCACTGAAAAAATATTTACATGTCTTTTGTTGTATGCTGATAAAAGCAATTTACCGACATTAAATTTTTTACCATTCAAGATAAAGGCGATTAACGTCAGAGTTTAATTTCATCTGCAATTTATTTCTTATAGCAAAATAGTTAACTTGAAGCTATACATCAAAATGTGTCTGACTGAATGCGTTTGCTTGTAGTTGATTGTTTAGACGTATTATATGTATTCCAGCTGTGAACTTTCATTACCTGTTTTGCTGACCGTCAGTTTATGACTTTGTTTGTTTCATTATTTTCCCTTCTGTTGACAGAGTTTAATTACTGTTTCTAAATCTTCTCGTGCTTGTATGTACGTCCGTGCGTGTGCGTGTACAAGACCTGCATTGTAAATAGACCTATCTTTCCAGACAAGGCAAATAAAACACGCCTTTGTATACATAAGAAAGTCTGCGTAAATCTCTACCGAGTGTACCATTTGGAGAAAGTATAATGTTTGATTGAAGCAATCATAAATTACGACAAACATGTAACGCAAAACGGCCGCTGTAGTCTCAGAGAGCCACGAAAGATAAGACCACACGACAGAACACCGGCTTCCATTCTCCCCAGTTCGAGTCAGATTTTATGTGGTTGGGTTGTCACGCACGATTGTGAAGTCATGTATACCAGAGTCGCTGGTGTGTGGGGTCATGTATACCAGAGTGACTTGCATGACTGAACCCCTGTTACACAGTACCCATATGAATTTTTTTCAGCCTGGCTAGTGTTAACAATACGCCGCTATATATAAAATTGCGTTTGTGCTCCACGACCATCAAAAGACATCGTCACTATTTCAGACAAGACATGCAGTTACGGTTGTAGCCACGCCCAATAACAGCTGACTGATTAACAGCCACACATATGTCTCTTCTTTCTTTGTATTCTTGAATAACGTTAAAGGCGAACGTCCAAATCAGCTACACATCCACATGGGATAAAAATAGAAACCAAAAATCCCCCCTCGAAAACATCAAAGTCCACGCTTATATAACAGTGCGAAACATAGGCCGCTGTACGAATTCTTTTTCTCATATTACTTATATTATTTATTTTAAGGTAGCCATGTAAATTATAGTGCCATAGCGCCTTTTAGTGAACACCATATGCTTTTTCACAGGGTGGAAACGACGCGTTCTAATACGAAACACAACTGCGGAAACATTGCAAATACCGACGGAAATATGTGTCATAATGGAACAAACACTATGTTTACTGTTAGATCTTTCTGGAACCCGAAAGATGGCTGAAAATAGCTTATGACTACCATAGAAACGGAAATATAAACATTAGTCTATGCAGAAATGAGGGTAAACATTTCCATTTCGTGGTGTGAAACGTTATTGCGAAATAACATGCAATCGTTTTCATAAACATTGCACAATAGTGTTGTAACCGCTACA